>RJWM01002221.1:16858-37607 GCA_004363535.1 Dasyprocta punctata | reverse complement strand
TGGTATAGGACAGTATGGCAATACTGCAGTGAGAATAAAGGTGTCTGGGAGATGTGGGGTTAGTATGGGCTCCTGCACGCCGTGAAGAATGTGAACCAACCAGAGGACTATTCATACATCAGGAAATTAATTCACTTTTTTACCCTCAGACCCCCAAATGGGCCCCGTCCTTCATCGTCCTGTAACGAAATACGTAAAACAGAAAAAGCTAATTTATCACTCAGTTTTCACTCCCGTGGGGGTGGTTAATCTCACTCTAGTACAAACACCTGAAGGCACTAGTTAGTCTGCAATAACTGACTGGTTAGTAATCTCAGTCCCTTTTTAAACTTGGACTCAATTGAAAGTTTTTCCCCTGTATTCACTTCCATTTAGGAAGGTAGACTGAAACAAGGTATCGTGGTTTAATTCCATTATGCACCCCCTCCCACCACCCCCCATGAATTAAGGAGCCAGAGACCACAAAGGTGAACTTTATTACCTTTCAGACTGCTAGAAGTGGTTCTTCATTGAAAATTCTAGAATTTGTTAGCTCAGATAATAGGAGGTTAGAAAAAGATGACATCACCCATATAAATGGTCATTTAGATTTAGGATGCTTTTTCTGTTTTAACCCTGAATTCAGAATGATTAGTTAGTATGCAGAAAGGACAGACGGGCTCGTTTGCCAATTTTATGAATGATTCGATGAGTTACCGTCATACACCTCGATGCTGTGAACTGCGTCACCTTCACTTGTCACAAACCACTTTTGAAATTCTTAATTCCTGAAGCAGGCATCTAGCCATTAACCTGTAACTTAAAAAACCCTGCATAAATCCCCCTGTCCATAACTTGCAGGAATTGCTTCTTCATGAGACTAGTTAAGCAAAAATAATTTGACCATGCACCCTCTAGATAAATATTTTGATTAAAGCTGGACACGGCTAATGTTTTTAAAAGATGCAACAGCCACTGTTTACCTTAGCTTGAGTCAAATGGAAAAGAAGTCATCCTTGAAATAATTTGCTTGAAGTTTTATTACTCTACAGGTTGCCCTAAAATTGTAAGATTTGTGCAGAAAGGGTTCCCCTCCATAAAAGGGAGCCAGCCTAATGCAGACAAGGCTTCTAAACCAGAACTTCTCTTTTCTATTTTCTTTTCAAAAAAAGGAAGTGACATTCCCAGTTTGCCTCCTTGGTGGATCTAAGAGGATGTTAAATTTAGCCTGCGAAAGTGACATACAGGGGGATTATTAGTGGGGAGTCAGTACCTTAATTTTACCTAGGCCAGCTAAGCCTCCTGCCTCCTTTCTCCTCGCTGTGGTATTGCTACAAATGCTGGTTTCACGATTCCCTGGTAAACTGTGACCTCTGTCCCGAAAGGGTGTCTGCCTGGTGCGGGACTTTTGCTTCCCCTCTTCTTTTCCCTGTTCTGCCCTGCCATCCTGCACTTTGTTAGTTCTAGGCTGAGCTATGAAATTTGCCTTAACTGTCCACAGGCTGCCATGCCAATTAGATTTTTCAAACTAACATCATATTAATTTGACCTTCAGAAATACAGAAGTTGAATACGGATTTTTCTAATTCAACGCTAACTCTCTTTCTTACCTTTAATGCCAGAAAAAAAAAAGTCATCATTAACATTGGTTAAGCTAAGTTAATCAATTATAAAACCACGTAGAGGGCTTAGCTCTCCTACCCTGCCATCCTCAAGGAGCAGTGCCTACAATTTATGAAGATCAGGTTTGGTTTTTAATTGTTTTTTGATTTATTTATTTTGCTGCCTCATAGTCCAGACAGTTGCAACTGATGACAGTTTATCAGCATAGACACTGGATAGGTAGTTTCCCCCACTGCAAAGAGAGAGGTCATTTTTGCACCAAGAAATCATAGGCACAAATCACCGAGTGGTGCCTTCGTGTGCTCAGACCGTTGTGAAGATTGTGACCTGGGACAATTAGAAGGAGCCTTCTGCGCTGCCTTATTCTCAAAAGAATTGTGCAATACATCACTGCTTTAGGTCCCTGATGCATGTACATTTAGTGAAAGCACAAGAAAATAATTATCTGTCCCTCCTGTATCGGACCAGAATCTCCAGAGGGCCCTGTTAATGCTGCAGCGAAGGTGTGGAATTCTTCCCCCTATGGCCCGGCCAGCAGTCTCAGTAGACGTCTGAGTTAGCCAGAAAGGCGACCTAAGAACTGATGGGAGGATGGCGCGCGAATTGTTGCGTTTGCTCGTGGCTGTGCAGGGATGTGGAGAGGCTGTGTGGGGTGTGTGTGGAATTGCGGTGCGGTGCCTTGCAGATTAGGTGAGCTTTCAATCTCTCTTTACAAGGGGCGGCGAAGAGGACCCGCAGGCTGCCAGGAGCAACAGCGATGGGTAGGCACATTCAAAACAGAAAAACTTCTTAACAGACAAAACAAACATGAAGATCATGCTGGGAAACTGAGGACACAGACTCGGGAAGAAAATAAAAATCATTTAAGGGCCATCAGCCATCTTGGTATACATTTGCAAATGACGTGTAAACGATTTAAGTAAAGTGCAAAACAATGGTGTTGGCCATACGTGAAGTATAATTAGATCCAGCTGGGGGAAAGCTTTAAATTTCAGCTTTAGATGATAATTTAGAATTTTGAGAATCAATGTTTTTCCATATGGTTTCTATTTTCCCCCAGTTCTCCACTTGAATCAACTACTGGTTTCTAAAACTATACTGAATTCTATCTGCCAAGTGTTGGCCTGATTTTAAAATTTCAGACCTCTTTGAAAAAAAATATTTTTCCCTCATTGATATATTCAGTGCCACACGGTTCTTAATTTTGAAAAATGCCTTGGCACTTTGTGGCAGGTCATTATTAATCATCTCGAAGCCTGTGGCCTTTTAAAAATGATCAAATTTATTCTAATCCAAAGCACTTTACATCACCTAGTGGATAAGGACATTCATGATGGCATCTTTTTTTTTTTTTTCCGCATTCATTGTCACTTTTTTCTTTTGTCTCCTGCATTGCCACATCTGTCTCGTGTGCGCACACATACACACACGCACATGCATGCCAGGTAACCCACTCCAGCTCCACTGGCATACTCAGCATGCAGGGATGGAGCAGCAGTTTCTCATGAGAACACACAGGGCCATTGACTTAGCCTAGGGCATTTCAAAAGAATGGCTTCTGTGCCTGGGGAGAGGCGGGGCAAAGGATACTGGGGTCGGGAACAAAGTAACTGACACATGTTTGTTCATCTGTTTCTTTTAGAATATATTATCCCTAGATGATGGCTACAGTTTCTCATCTTCCCGGCTATGTCCTATCACAATTTGCATGCTGGAATTGCTCTGTCTTAGGATCTTCTAATAAGAATACTATTCTGTTGCCTGGGGGGGAGGGGGGATTGGGCCCCTACCTATCACCTTTAGAGATAAGTAAAAAAACAAAAAACAAAACAAAAAATTACTTAATTGGCAAAAATGTAGTAGAACAATAGTCAAAAGGCATCTATATAAAAAGTGACTAATAATCATCTGTACCAGAAGTTGGCATCTGAGAACTAAGACGTCCTATTGAGCATCCTACTGTGTACTAGATGTTGTGCTAAACCCTTGAGCCCTACTAATACCTTGCCTGCACGTCTCTGTGATTCTGTTCTACAAGTAAATATAAGTATTAACATTCCTGATAAATAAAAATTCTCTGCATGTCTCAGCAATCCCTGTATCTTGCGTCTGTCTTCTGTCTTTCTTCTCTTTGTCTGTCCCCACAAAAGCACAAAGATAAGGTATAGACCCAAATGAAACAGCACGCATAGTCTTCCCCCGCCACTTAGCTGAAGAGGGGCAGGGCCTTTTAAAAAATACTAACCCTACTAATCTGTGTTGGGGGGAGGGGCACAGCGATATCCTAAAAGTACTTACACCCACCTCAACTTCCTGGTCAAGTAGAACGCCGGGAAGTGGCATATATTTTGCCTTTGTCGAGTGGCTTAGAGACATCTGAGGAATATTCTTCAAATTTTACGATCAACATTAAATTCATTAAGCAGGAGTACAAATGATGATAAACCTGCCAACCCCCAGTATAATATCTCCATCTACATAGTAATTGCTTCAATGGAAGAATTTTATGTTTTAGTATTACACGCCCGAATTAGATTTTAGATTTCTATTTTAGCTGTTTTATACTTGATATACTCCCACACCTATTCACATACGTAGATGAATACTGAACACGTTCTCAAAATATCCGTATTTTAAGACTGGAAGTTTTCCAATTATCATACTACTACTTAGACCAAAATATCAAACTGAATGAAAGAATCTCATTTCTGGAAATATTTTTTTTCTTGCTGCATGCGGATTTGGGTATTTAATACCTGAACTTAAAACCAGAGCTTCAGGGCTATGAGTACCAGTGCCACGGAGCTGTTTTTAATGAGAGGGAGTAAATTTGTCCTAGGGAATTTGAGGAAAATTCTGAATCAAAGAGTGAACTTCAGGGACGTAAAATGCATGTCCTTTTAATCTCTTAACATGTAAGTAACTTATTTTATTTATTTATTGTTTTTTTTTGTGTGTGTGTGTGGCATTGGGGATCAAACTCACAGCCTCACACCTGCCAGACAGGCGCTTAAGCTGCTGAGCCAAACTCCCGGCCCTGTTTTTTTTTTTTTTTTTTTTTTTTTGCGGCACCAGGGATTGAACTCACAACCTGGCGCCTGCCAGGTCAGGCGCTTAAAAGCCGTAGAGCCAAACTCCCGGCCCTAGTTTTTTTGAGGCAGGGTCGCACTATGTAGCTCAGGCCGGCCTTGCGCTCGCGTTGTAGCCCAAGACGGCCTCGAACTCACAACGCTTCTCCTACCTCAGCCTCCCGAGTGCTGGGATTAAAGGGGTGCGCCACCACGCCCGGCTGGCCCTGGTTTTTTGAGGCAGGGTCGCACTATGTAGCTCAGGCCGGCCTTGCACTCGCTCGCGTTGTAGCACAAGTCGGCCTCGAACTCACAACGCTCCACCTACCTCAGCCTCCCGAGTGCTGGGATTAAAGGCGTGTGCCACCACGCCCCGCTTAAATAACTAATTTTAGACGAGGTGGAAATGTTTAATTCCAGAAATGAGCTTCAGTTGCCTACATTCAGAGCCCAGCAGACCTGTGGAGGGGCCAGGGGTTGCCCTCCCCTTAGACAGAAGGCAGCCGAGCCTCGAGCCTGCGGGCAGGGGCAGCTTTCGGGTTTGGCACAGTACCACACTGGGTCTGGGCGCGCCCTTTACCATCTCAGCCCCAAGGTTCCGATCCCATTCAGTGCCTTCGCTTTAGTTCCGGAAGAATTCCAGGTAGCACCTGTCTCTGCCCCCCCACCCCCCATTCCACACATGCTCCTAGGCGGCAGCAAAGCCCTTAGACCTTGCTGGCTCCTGATGTGGGAGAATACTGCTAATGAAGGGCCCAGCGAAGCACCCAGCGCCATCCCGGGGGTGAAGGGAGAGCATTCAGAAGACAAGAGCCACTCTCCAAATAGACACATACTTCCTTGGAAACAATAAAATGCCCGGGAACTCTTACCTATTATAATTCTTTGGAAAAGGAAAGGACAGGTGGTTTGGAGAGGGCTTGTGGCCCGCATGCGCGAGAACTCACTCCGCCTCCCGCACGCCCCTCCCTCCCTGGCCCTGCACCACTAACTGCCCGGCCTGGCTGCAGTAACTAGCGATCCCCCCCTTTGCATTTCCTCTGCCTTGATCTTCTAGCCTGCTCTACTGCAGAGGGCCTGTTTAATTTCTACCTGCATCCCGTGACTCTTGGTAAATCAACCAAGTGAATGAGGCAACAATTAGGGATGTCAAAATTTTTTTCAAATTAGAAACAAAAAGCAGCTGTGGCCATCCCCCGCCCCTCTTCCTCTGACTAGGGCTTTCCCGGTCAGCTTAGTTCCCGTGGGGAGTGTGGCACCTTGTTAGGCAGGATGGGGGCCGCGGCCCGGGGCCTCGCACCCAGCAGGTGCTGCGCACGTTTGTTTCACCACCTCACAATGAAGAAGGCAAGGTTCGGGCCAGACACGACAAGATCTGGACCCCCAAGGATGCGGTGCTCTGTTGTCCCCTAAAAACAAGCTTCAGTCTCCCCTTAGCTGTGCCTCTAATGAAGGCCATTTTCTAAAACACAAAGCATTTAGAGCAGTGCGATCTGCAAAAATTAACATATTGGGCGGGACCCCAGCAGCAGGGGCTGGGCCTTTATCAGTGGGACCAGTGATCCTGAATATGAATGATTCCATAGAGACCACGCAGGCTATCCTGGGCGCTGCAGTAGCATGGAAATGAGAGAAAAGCAACAAAACCTCAGCCTGCTTAAGAGGAACCCCCCCCATCATTAGAACTTCTGGGGAGGGTCTTATTTTACTCCTAATCACACCAAGGGACCAATGTGCATTAAATTGTAAGCCAGAAAGCGCTGCTAGTGCAATACCCAAAATAGCATCTCCCAGACGCACAACTGTTTAAATAAACAAATAACAGGGCTGCAAATAGGACTGCAAAGCCCCGGAATCCGTAATTAATGATTTTACCACCACCAGCAGCAGCGTTCAGTGGTTTCCAGTATGCTACTCTAGCAATGGAGCCAATCCCAAATCCCCCCTCTGATGACCTGTTGACCCCACCCCAGTAGGGATTCTGATAAGGGCGAGCACAAGTCTTTGAGGAGGTGTTAGTGTGCGGCATGGGGGGTTCAAACCAGGGAGCCACATCTGGAATAGCAGAGGAAGCAGGTGTAATTTCTGGTACAGTTGATCGTGATCTCAATGCCAATTTGCTAAACCGCCCCCATTGGGCATGACCTGAGGATGCATTTGGGAAGCTATAATTTATTCAAGTGCCTCTAATCTCCACACAGATCTGAACCCACAACTCCTTGAAGAACAGAATACTATGCTTTTTAGTTGGAGAATCTTGTTGAAAGTGACACTCCCGGTGGGCAGGATGCAATATGATTTTCTTTTTCTTTTCAATCCCACTGTAGTGAGAAGGCCACCAAAGTACAGGACATCAAAAACAACCTGAAGGAGGCTATTGAAGTACGTGCCTGGCTCTTTGCTCTCTTGACTTTTAGCACCCCCTCCCACAGTGCTGTTCCCCTGACTGCTTTACTAAATCGTTTTCAGACCATCGTGGCCGCCATGAGCAACCTGGTGCCCCCCGTGGAGCTGGCCAACCCTGAGAACCAGTTCAGAGTGGACTACATTCTGAGCGTGATGAACGTGCCCGACTTTGACTTCCCACCTGTAAGCCACGTGCCCGCCCTGCATAGCCACAGCCCCTGTCACCTCAGCAGTAGTGTGAGCCCAGGAGCACCTCAGGGACGCCCCAAACAGAGGCATGAAGTGGCAATTTAGGATGATGCTAATGCCACACATACTCTGAAGATTCAAAAAAGGAAGGGGGAGAAAAAACTAACATACGGTCAGGGTGTTGCTCAAGGTGGACCAGCAAAATTCTATCACCCCTTGTAAATTGTGGCTCCCCCACCCCACAAATAAACATTACACCTTAATAATAGTATTCTCACTTTATTAGATTGTAAATGTTTATGTGGGGAAAAGTCCTGAGTTATGACAGGCTTAATTATTCCCTCATTCAAATGTTAGGACAAACAAAACTGTGTGTTAAATGGGCATACAAAGATATATAAATGAAACATCAAGGAAGATATTGACATTTTAAACCAGTTACCTTTTAACATTAAGGTTTTTCTAAAATCAGGCCTGACATGGGGCAAATGAAGACATCTTTTCTCATTGTTAAAAATTTTTTTTAGAAATCTACATTATAATTAGCATAAATTACAGAATAGAATATTATCAAAATTAAAATGTTTTTCCATGCACTAAGCACATTGAGAAAGGTCTGTCAGCTTCCTAAACAGCTCTTTTGGGCGACACGGAATTGCCCAAGCCTAGGCATACACATTTTGGCCTCTGGCAGGGGGAGAGCTGTTTATGAGGGGTTCAGAATTCAACATGAAAAGACATACAGATTTATACAGCCCAGAACGAAGAGACTCGTCTACAGCTAAAACAATGAATTATTATTGCCTTTGTAATGGCTTTCATGCGAATTTGGGTTTTTGTATTTTAAATGGGTTTGGCTGCAACCGTAGATTAGTGCGGAAGTAGTATTAATTAGTATAGGTATGTTTTTAAAAACAGGAATTAATTTTAAAAATTCAAGCAGTAAACACAAACATGAGTAAGGACCCTAACTTTCTATGATTCTGTATTTCTAGTAGAAGATAAAATGGCAATAATGCAGCACACATCCAGACAGTGACTTGCGGTCAGTCCCACTAACACCCGAGCTTTAGGTCCCTACCTGACACTCCCCATCATCATTTTTGGTAAAACTCCCATTTTCCTGGAAAGAAAAATTGGCCTCAGCCCCTCTTACCAGTGAAATTTCTTGTTTGCACAAGACCAATCCCACACTGGCCCATCCTAACACGCATTAGTGCATATGCTTTCTATGTGAAAGAGTCTACAAAAAAACCAGAATTATCCAGTAGTTTACCTCCTCCTACCCCCAAGATAGGGGAGAAAAACTATCCTAACCCGGTAATTGACTGTAAGAGAAAAAGGGAATTCACGAAGGTAATTTATGGGTATGTTTACCATGTTGAATTAAAAGTTCTAGGCCAGCGCTAAAGTGCCAGTCGCAGAGCGGGCTGCGGTCTCGCCGTAAGGCACGGCCTTCTTGCTTTGGCGCACACGTTGCCGAACGTCTTTCCTGAACGGTCTCTCTCGGCTTCGCTTCCAGGAATTCTACGAGCATGCCAAGGCTCTATGGGAGGACGAAGGCGTGCGCGCCTGCTACGAGCGCTCCAACGAGTACCAACTGATTGACTGTGCCCAGTAGTGAGTAGCGGCCTCCTTGTCTCCCTCCGCGTCTGCACGTAGAACAGGTGGAAACGGAGAAAATGGAACACCCGAAGCTCCACTCATTCTTTTCACAGAGCCTGGTCAGGGCCCCTCCCAGCAGTCACAAAGTTCTAGTCTGATTCCTTTGTTATAAAAAGCATTTAATTGCACTTTTTAGTACAGGGACACTATTTTATAGAAATAATACCTGTTAGAGAAAAATAATAATTATTTGCAATACGGTAACGTTCATAATTAATTAGTTTGAAGTAATTAATCGAAATGGCCTGTAAGCATTTAGGGAAATTGGGTAGCTGTCACACTTGGGATACTGTAGAAATGTTATATTTGATTGCTGTAATTTAAAACTGTAACAAAGAAGAACAGAAGAAAGAAACGCAGGCTTCCCCACACCCTGGCAGTTGATCGCTTTGCTGGTTTCTGCCATAGGGCAAGTGACTTCAGAAGCTGCTACAGTGCACGTGTCACTAGATTATGTCAGTCTGGATGGAGTTAGTCTTTGTGTTTTCTTGACTTTCGAGTCGTGTCACTTATTTATTCCTTTACCCTGAAGATGGTAAGTAGCCAGTGAGTTTTACATCTTAGGCTACGTACCTAAGGAAGGCAGCACAGTGTTTACAAATCAAAAAGGGAGGACGAGTAAGCCCAGCAATCACAGTGTGAGAGACCCCTTTCCAAATTAAACCCCGGAAGTGGACAGGTTCGCCCGATAAGGATGTTGGTCAATGAAGATGGAAAAAATTACTTAAAGAACAGTTTAGTGCACACCTCTGCCTGATGCCTAAGGGACTACACCTGTGACCTAAGAGGGGACCTTCCCCCTGGGGGGCTCCCAGCACCCTGCCAGGTCTCTCTGCCAGAGGGCATAATATCACATCTGGAAAGTTGCCTTTTAAATAGTTTATGACCTCCCTTGTCCTGCACATAACACAGCAAGCATATGGTGGTCTGGGTCATAAAAAAATTTAAGAGGTATCTTTTTATTTACTGATGATGCACACAGCAACTCAGTGAATTCTAGAGCAGGAGTGTCTTATGTAGTAGGCAGGGGTAGACAGTAGAGGGTATCTCCATTTTCATGTGAGTTGGTGTTAGGGTCTGTGGAATCAATCACTCTATCTTTCCCTAGCCCTGGTTTCTCATAGGAAGTTATCTGATTATTTTTAATTGTCACATAAATAGGTATATCATGGTATAATACTCAAGCAAAGTTGCATATTCTTTCAAGGAACAGAAAAACAGTCCATCGTGGTCCCCAGCCCCCACTCCTTCAACAAAGTCCCTGATTTTCTCCAAAGTTTGAACTGAAAGCTGGAAGCACTAATTATAGTAACGCAAAACAAATGGAAATCCTGGAATTGTTTGGGATTTGTATTTTGGATCCAAGTCAGGAGTTAAGTACAGGTACGAGATTAGGAGGGTTTAATCATCCCAGTTGTGAATGCTGGGGGCAGGGGGGATGGAACAATTTAATTAACAGTAATCTAGCTAGCTTGTTTTTGGTTACATCATTTAAAAGTTTCATTTTTTTTTCTAAAAAGCAATACATCATTACTCCTGAAACTTTCTTTGAAAATGGCACTATTGGCACAGATTTTGAAAAGTTTTCAGGAAACTCCAAAAAAGAGAACATAACTTAAAACTTTTAAAATGTCTTCCCTAATCAGAGGGTTAAAAAGTCCCTGCATTTGCAATGACCAGTATGTTTCTAGCTTTGACCACCTTTATGTTGGAGTGGAGGTAATGGTCTGCTGCCCATTTCTTAAGCTGCCTATTTTTATTTGTTGAGCTGGAGTTTGGTTGGCCCCACTCCAGATGTCTTCTCACAAGATTTGGTGCTGAGGATCTATTTATAGAACTGTGGTTCTGTTGCCATGGCAACATGCTGGAGGCCAGGGTGGCTGGGGAGCTATTTCTGGACCCGTGCTGTAATGTAAGATTGATTGGGCAAGTTAGTATATCCCTTAAGCTAGACCAGCCCCAAACTGGTGAAAAGGAAGGGGAAAAGGAAAAAAAAAAAAAAATACAACAACTTCAGAGATTTCTTTAAATAGATTTTTCTCCTTTTGTGATTTTATTTTCTGATCAGGCCATATTAAAACAATTCCCCCCCAAGAAAGATCAAACTGGTTTCCACATTAATATTTCATATTAATTAAGTTTACCCAATTTTGCGCTATGCACTTTCTCTAATTGTGTGTATCTAGTCAAGGCAAGATACCATTTTACACTAAAAGTTTTTAATGTCTCAAGTGTCCTGCTTCACGGACCTGATGGATCGGAAGGGGACTTTGTGTGTGTTTCCTGTTCAGTGCAGCGAGGCCAAGAAAGGGCCCTTTGTGCCTGCGCTTTTGTTCTCACTAATCAATGAGATTCTTAAAAAGTAAAAAGGAAGGACATATTCTGAGTAATTAAAACAATCTCCTTTGCCCTTGAGGGAAAAGTCCTTGCTGCTTTTAAGCACGCCACTTCACAGATTTTTTAAAAGCCAAGTGACTTGGAGACACGCAATTTTCAAACTATTGTCTGTTTAGTCAAAGCCAGACAATTTGAAAATTAATATATTTTTGTCAATCATCAAATGACATAGGATGTGGTAGGCATGATTTGGGGTCTTTGCTCTACTGGTTGATATGTATAAAACCAGTCTTTTTAAAATTGAAAGCAAGAACAAAGCCCCGCCCCCATCTCGGCTGGCCTTGGTTCCATCCCTGGGGGACAGTCCTGTCCAGTTAGCCAGCACTGGGAGAGGGGACAGACAGTGGGCAAGCTGGTGCAAGCTCTGGGAACATGGTCACGTGTCTTCTCTTTCTTCAAGCTTTCTGGACAAGATTGATGTCATCAAGCAGGCCGACTACGTGCCCAGCGACCAGGTATGCACAGCTCAGAGGACCTAGAGCCCTCTTTAAGCTAATCAACACTCTCTCTCCAGTGGGTGATTCTTATTTCGGTTGGTTTTAATGAGATCCACTAACACACGATTTGTGCTAGGACCTGCTTCGCTGCCGCGTCCTGACCTCTGGAATCTTTGAGACCAAGTTCCAGGTGGACAAAGTCAACTTCCAGTAAGTGAAAGGTCCCTTTTTCATAAAACAGACAGTGGCTTCTGACATGCTTTCTAGCAGTTAGTGTGGTGGCCCCGTGGAATAACCGGATGTCCATTCTCCCTGCCAGCATGTTCGATGTGGGCGGCCAGCGTGATGAACGCCGCAAATGGATCCAGTGCTTCAATGGTACGGACGCGATGGGTCTCGCTGCTCTGTTGCAATCGGCAGGGATCATTCCTGCTTCTGCCACTGACCGCTTTTGGTTTCTTGCCTTTCAGATGTGACTGCCATCATCTTCGTGGTGGCCAGCAGCAGCTACAACATGGTCATCCGGGAGGACAACCAGACCAACCGCCTGCAGGAGGCTCTGAACCTCTTCAAGAGCATCTGGAACAACAGGTGGGTGTCGTGCCCCCCGCCCCACTGGTGCAGAGCCTGTGACCGCTCCTGGGGCTCTGCTTTGCACTGTTCTAGAAAAGACTCCTGTGGCAGGCCCTAGGCAAGCATCTTGGCCCCCTGCAGAAAGCACGCTGTCTCTCTCTGTTCATTAAACCTGCTTCCCTTGGTGTTAGATGGCTGCGCACCATCTCTGTGATTCTGTTCCTCAACAAGCAAGACCTGCTCGCTGAGAAAGTTCTTGCTGGGAAATCGAAGATTGAGGACTACTTTCCAGAATTTGCTCGCTACACTACTCCTGAGGATGGTAGGTGTGGCTTCCGTTCACGGGGGCAGTTCACTCAGGCGGTTGCTTTTCAAGAACACTCCCAACCCCCTTCTGTCCCCAGACTATAAAGGATCTGGAGGGGCAGGCAGAAAAATGTATTTTCACATGGGGAAGTCCAGAATCAACTGAGAAGTTAAGGGGCAGCAATGATGTTAGTAGACCTCCTTAACCAGTACAATATTTCCATTCTTTGTAGCTACTCCCGAGCCCGGAGAGGACCCACGCGTGACCCGGGCCAAGTACTTCATTAGAGACGAGTTTCTGGTGAGTAGAGCTATCCATGATGTTCTCTTGGTTCTTACTGGGGTCAGTTTACTTAGTTCTGAACTTGGGGATTAAACCATCCAGTCACCCATACCCAGCATGCACCTTAGCTGTCACTGCCCCTCCATGTGGCCGTGTCATGGGTGGCGGGTCCACACTTGTCCCTGGTGGGCCCAGGAGTCCCTAACCCTCGCGTCTCTGTCCACAGAGAATCAGCACTGCTAGTGGAGATGGGCGCCACTATTGCTACCCTCACTTTACCTGCGCTGTGGACACTGAGAACATCCGCCGTGTGTTCAACGACTGCCGTGACATCATCCAGCGCATGCACCTGCGTCAGTACGAGCTGCTCTAAGAAGGGAACCCCAGACTTAACGACAGCCTTAAGCACAATTAATGAAAAGTGAAACGTAATTGTACAAGCAGTTAATCACCCACCATAGGGCATGATTAACAAAGCAGCCTTTCCTTTCCCCTGAGTGATTTTTGCGAAACCCCATTTGCCCCTTCAGCTTGCTTAGATGTTCCAAATTTAGACAGCTTAAGGCGGCCTACAGAAAAAAAGGCCACAAAGGTTCCCTCTCACTTTCAGTAACTAAAATAACAGCAGCAAACAGAAATAAATAAATGAAATAAATGAAACAAATGAAATAAATATTGTGTTGTGCAGCATTAAAAAAATCAAAATAAAAATTAAATGTGAGCAAAGAATGTCGTGATGCTCATCATTTGCGGTTCCCGAGCTAATTCTCATTGGTCCTGGGTTCGACACAGTCCTTGAATGCAGAGCCGAAGGGGCCCCCGTCGAGGTGCAGGCTCTCTGATTATAAGTTGGCATCAAACTCTGCCGTGGTGTGCTTTTTGGTGACCTAAGGAAAGTTACCCTTTATCCTTGCCACAAAGAATGCTATGTTTCCATCACTGCTGCCCTGCCCAGAGGTCTGCCAGTTTATCTCTATGACATCATTATGTGGTGCAGCTTAAAAAAAAAAAAAAAATCTGGTGTCCCTCACAAAGGTGTTAGATTTTCGTTATAAGATACAGACTGAATTCTGTGGGTAAATTTACAATCATAGTATTTCCAATCAGTGGAGTTACTAAGAAAAAAATACAATGTTTAAACACCAGGCTTGTTATTTTGGGAAAAGTTGAAGCTAAGTCCTACTTCATACCACACAACCTCGAACTCACAACTTTGCACTTGCCAGGCAGGCACTTAGGCTGCTGAGCTAAATTATTGGCCCCAACACATCTAAATTTTAAAGGTGCTTTCTAAGAGGCTGTCTTTACAATTAAGATCTTGATTTGTAGAAGCCACAAAGGGTTCCAAGTATGACTTAAGACCCAAAAGCCATAGAAGGTGGAGATGACTACAAAAATGAATATTGACATAAAAATATGATAGGGGAGGAGTTTGGGCAAAAATCTGCAATAAAGGATTGATTTCTCTAATAAGAGTTGTTATGAATAAGCAAAACCATCAGAAAAATGGGAAAGTCATGAACATGGAGTTTACTGAAAAAATATATAACACTAATAAATAGAAGATGTGGAACATCATTCATTAAAGAAATACAAATAGACTTTAATGATAGTCGGAGGTGGGGCAGTCACCAGTACTCATGAACCCCTAAAACGTGGTGGAGCCCAATAGGCATGTGGCTTGGACCTGGGATTCGTCTCCAACCCCGAGTCGCTCACCCCCAGGCCCACCTTTCACAGCTGTGGTTCCCCACGGTGTGGCCACCTGGGAGGCTGCAGGGAACAGACCTTGTCAACCCCACCACCCACCACCGTGCCCTCCAAAACAGGTCAGATAGGACCTGAGTTGTTTGTTCTGTAACCCAGGCCTAAAATCCACTTTCTGTCCTTCAAATGAAATTAATCCCAGTCAAATGTATCACACAGGAGGGCCCGTGTTGATTATGAGCCCTAAGGAGGGCCGAAGTAGTGGCAAGTACACAATTCCCTGTCCATAAACCTTCTCAGAGCCTACAGGACATGCAGTCCATGTAGGGTTACGGTTAGGGTTAGGGGTAGGGGTAGGGGTAGGGGTGGGAGTAGGGTTAGGGTCAGGGGTAGGTTAGAGTTAAGTTAGGGTTAGGAATAGGGTTAGGGTTAGGGTTAGATTAGGGTTAGGGTTAGAATTATGTTAGGGTTAGAAGTTCCTCTTATTCCCTAATGAAGACCCATTCCAAGATAATATAGTGTCTTCCTATGCAAATATATCCAGAAGGTCAACTCCTGTGTACCCATAATTCCCTAATGCCACCCTTCACACAAATTCAACTAACTCTTTAAACCCTGAGTTGCAGCACCACATTATATTAGGAAATGCTGTGTTGACTATGAACCAAGATTGATCTCCTCCCCACCTCAACCATCCTCTATCACCTTTTCCCAGGTGAGAATCCATCTATCCCTTCTACACAATTCTATTTCCTCTACTGCATTATTCTCATATGAATGTCCTGTCTTTAAAAAAATGATCTTCAAAAAAATATTTCCCTGCTGATGGGGTAATTATTCCATAGACAAATGATAATCTAGAACTCCACCTTATTGGTCCCAAAAGCAGAGATATCATGGCGTCCAAAACAAGGGCGATAATGTCACAATCTCCAGGTTGCTAGCTGCTACAGCCAGCCACTGTCCAGGCAGATAGGTGCAGACGTTGCTGTCATCTCATCAATGAATGACAGAGCCTGAGAGACTTCTAGAAAGGCCTCAATTATAGCTGACACACAAACAGGATGGACTTTGAACTTATGTAGCCAAACAAAGCCCACTCATTGACCAGTGCCCAGCACTGGTGTCCTGGATCCTGCAGGAACACCGAGAAAGGGCTTGTAGTACTGCAGCTTATTGCCAGGTACCAAGAACCTGGGGCCATCGGGCCCAGGGAAAATCCTGCAGGGCACTGTGGAGTTGCATAGCCCAGTAGCAGGGCTGGCATGGCCTTCTTTGATGGAGCAGTGTTGAGCACACATCTCCCTACCAGTTCTGGCGTTGGTCATGAGAGCCCTTCTAGTCACTCGGTTGTGTTTGAGACTGGTTTCCCTACCTCGCAAGTCATCCTACCCAATAAAAACATTTTTTTCCCTTTCCTTCTGACCAGGGTACCAAACAATTTTAAAAGGCTATTTCAAAACCTAAATTCTAGAATCTTCATGGAGGAGGGAAAAACATTTTGTGTAAATCTTAAATTACAAAAAGTCATTATTTTAAAAAATTTTAATCTCAATTTTAAACCTCAGTTTAAATCCAATGTATTTTTTCTAAAGGTAACAATTTGCACTTCATTAATTTTTGTAAGCCAAATATTAAAAATGAGTGTTCCATGACCTTTAGACACTGAAACAATAAGCCAGTAGGCCTTCTCGCCATGTGCAGTGTCTAGAACTGGGCAAATTTTTTTCAGCCTCCACTTTAATTTAAATTAGGGTAAAATTGTACCATAAGAAATGGCCACCTCTGCGTTGCCCTCCTACATCAATGGCATTCTCTTATTATGGCTTCTTGGATGGTTTCCGACACCTTTTCAATCAGTGAAGGCCCAGAGAATGTAGAATCTGTGCCAGCCAGTGGGAATTTGCTCTCATGGGGAGATACCATATAACAGATAAATAATCAAGAGAATTACAAGTAATGAAGAGAAAGTGCTGGATGGGGAACAGGAGAAATTTGAGAATTCCATTTTCAATAGCATAGCTGATGAAGGCCTCCTAAGGAAGTAAATTTTTTAATGCTAATATGAAGGATGAGAAGGAATCAATCATCCAAGCTAAAAGTTTTATTATTTTTAATTATTAAAACATATTGACATTTATAAGGTAGTTTATGATATACCAGGTACAGGCCTCTTCCCTATATACGGATTATTTAATTTAACCTTTTAAAACCCTATGAGGATTGCCCTATCACTTATACAACAGGCCCTATCCTATTCTACGAATTAGCTCACATGCAAAAAGAACAAAGTATAATGAATAATTTATGCAAATTATGACTTTTAATGGGGTAACATTAAAATAGTATTACAATAAACATTTGATTTAATTGCTACTAGGTTCCCATTTTAGAGTAGAACTTTGTATGTCTACGATAATTTTCTTACATTTAAACATTCATGTTCTACAAACAATTGGGAGTTTTCTGGGCTTGACAATCTTATTTACTGTATTGGTTAGGAATACCTTCAGCTACAAATAACAGAAGGCTAGTTTAGAGTGGCACAGACAGAAGTGTACACCTCACTGACCACAAATTCTGCTGGCAAGTGGCCCCCGGTATTATCTTAGCAGCTCATCAGCAGCAGTGCTCAGGACTCCGTAGGCCCTTGGCTTCTCAATTACGACTGCAAGATCATCACAGCCAACGGCAGAAGGGAAAGGGATTAAATGATCCAGCTAAATCTTTTGCTACTGTTTCTTCCTAGATACCCTTCGATTCACCCTCACCATGTGAGATACACATAGACACTGAGATAGCTAAATAGCTAGCTAGGCTGGGAGTTTGGCTTAGTGGCTTAAGCGCCTGTCTGGCAGGCGTGAGGCTGTGAGTTCAATCCCTGGTGCTGCAAAAATAAATAAATAAATAAATAAATAAATAGCTAGACAGACAGATATATGGAAAACTATCTTTTCCTTTCTTTTCCTCCTTTGCTTTCCTTTGTTAGTGGTAATAAGGACTGAACACAGGGCCTGTACACTGAGTAATGACTCCAGCCCCCTGCTTTTTTTATTTGTTTTTTCGAGACAGGGTCTTGTTAAATTGATAAATTGCCCAGGATGGGTTTAAATTTGTGATCTTGCTGCTTCAGACTCCCAAAGTGCTGGGATTGTAGGCATATACCACCAGTGGAAAACTATCTTTCCACTAACACTATCACAAACACAAAAAAGACACATACAGAGGTTTTTACAATGTCTTGTTGTACACACCTTGACAGAACATCTTGGAAAATATTTCTTGGGATTATAACGAACAAAACTTTTAAATCATCAGGTACAAATTTTCACAATTTTATGTAAATAACTTCAAAGTCAGGAAGAAATAATTGTCCAGAAAAATACTGCTTACACAAATCAATTCCAGTGTAGACATAAAAATCTAAACAGATCAGTGATCATAGAGAAAATGATAAAAGACAGTCAAAGAATTCTGCAACTAACAGGCTCCAGGCTGATGTTAGGGTGCTGATGACCAGGAGGAATTCAGAGTTTTCTGGGGTACAAATCGGTTCCTGTTTCTTGCTCTAAATGCTGATTAAACAAATATACTACATTTGAGAAAACGTATTGAGCTGCACACTTATGATTCATGTGCTATTTAGTATGTGTATTGTGTTTTTAAAAAAAAAATTAATGAAGAAAAAAGGCACCAGACCCAGATGGTTTTACAGAAGAATTCTATTAAGCCTTTAAAAGTCAAATATGCCCAATGCTACTTAAATTGTTCCAGAGCAGAGTAAAAGGAAAACTTTAAGAATCTTTTTGTGAATTAAGTATGTCAATTCTGAAACACACTAAATATTGCACCCCAAATTAAAATTACATATTGTTTACTAATGAATATCGATGTAAATATTTTGAAATGTAAACAAACAATCCATTATTGCATTTCAAAAAACAATATATTACATCCAAATAAGGCTTATTTTAGGAATTCAAAGTTGGTTTGATATTAAGAGGTATATTAATTTGTCAAAATTTAATATCTTTATATTTTAGAAATCCAATGAAATATTAATGAATGCTTTCCTAAAATAATGACTATACATTATACACATATTATATCATACATCTACATGGACTATTCATAGTACAGTATATATTATAAATATACGAAATTTCCCCAAAGCCAGTATTTTCATCAATGAAGAACCTCAAGGAACTTTTCTACTAATATCAAGAACAAGAAAAAAGAATGACAAGGATGCTTCATATTGCTATTCTGTTATTACGTACTGTTATTATGCTATGCATATTATTTATATTGAATGTATAAGTCAATCTAATAAACAAAAGAAAGCACAGGAATTTGAAAACTGGAAAGTAAGTGGTAAAGTCATCTTCTTTTTTGCAGGTGATTTAAATAAACATAACTCTCTCACAGAAAAAAAAACTGCTAAAAACAGGATTTAGCAAAGAATATGTTCATATGATTAACATGCGAAAATTAGAAATGTGAAAGGTAAACAGTAAAGCTTTTAGAAAAAAAACAGGAGGCTGTACTTAGATGGCCCACCTGCTTATCTGCTTGACAAGTCTTTCAAAATTTTGTTTCTCTGTTTTTCCCCTTTATAATTCAGTTGTTAAAGAAACAGTTGTTTGTTCTCCAGCTTTCCATTTCCTAGATATTGCTGACTGCATCCTACGTTATAGACCGGCGATGGCGAACCTTTTAGAGACCGAGTGCCAAAACTGCAACCCAAAACCCACTTATTTATCATGAAGTGTCAGCACTGCAGTTAAACCTGAATACTGGGGCTTTAGTTTAGAAAAAATGACTCATTCAGTAACATCTTTTGTCTTACAAGAAAAACACAATAACAGATTTTGATACACAAACAGCTTTTATTGAAAGGTAAAAGTTTGCATTTGGTGTGCATTGGCACAATTAATGTGATCTTTGCTGTTGTATGCATGCTGAAAATCTGTCCAACCTTGGCTGGGGCAACCTGGCTTGTGTGCCAAGACAGAGGGCTCTGTGTGCCCACTGCAGCATGCATGCCACAGGTCCACCGCCACCACTACAGACCTATTTGGAATTCTGATTTTAACAAACCACCTGTAAACATTATGGAATTTTAAGGGAAATCTGAACAATATTAATGATCTTTGTCTGTAACCCTAGCTACTGAGGAGGCTGAGGATGGAGGATTGCAAGTTCCAGGCTGGACAACAGAGAGAAAGAAAGCAAAAAGGAAAGTCAGGCTGGGGATGTAGCTCAGTGGTAGAAGTTCTCTGGTTTGAAACCTTATGTAATACAGTTTTCAAGGTATGTTTTTTAAAGAGTCCTGATCTCTTAAATGCACCCACTAAAACACAGGAATATGCTGGGGCACCAGTGTGTGGGCGATGTTTAACGCAGGCTGTCCAGTCAGAGGTGGAGAGAGCCTTGATGTGTAATGTTTGCCAGTTCCTGTGGTGTAAACGTTCCCCCCATGGCTGGTTTCAAAGCCCCAATAGCACGTCAGCAAATGTGAAGTTGACAAAAGATGTGCACAAGCAGCCCTTGGCAGGCAGTGTGAGTTGGTTCCAGCACCTCCCGGGCAGAGAACAAGAAGCAAAACAAGACTGCCCGTAAAACGGAAACTGGTACATTATACGATTCCCTCTAATCTTGTATATGTTTCTATTTTAATCAAATTCTTTTTTTTTTTTTTTTTTTTGTACCGGGAATCAAACTCACAACTTGCCAGGCAGGCACTTATGCCACTGAGCTAAATCCCTGGCTAATCAAAAAAATTTTTTTAAAAACCAAGAAAATTCTTAGATTTCAAAATTAATTTTTTTAAAACTTCCAATGTGAAGACTGACCATTGCTATAATTATGAAAGAGAACTAAGTGTAGTCCTACCAGTGGCCCATGTGATAGGGGCCAAGCTGAAATGATGGTAACAGTTAGGGGTACTGTGTTACAGAGAACCTACTACCTACCCAATCCTGGCATGAGTACTGTATGCAAGTCACTCAAGGTGCTGTTATTATCCTTATATTACAAGTCAGGACCCTGGCAAGCGTGAGGTTGTGAGTTCAATCCCCAGTGCTAAAAAAAAAAAAAAAAAAAAAAAAAAAAAA
>RJWM01002221.1:0-16758 GCA_004363535.1 Dasyprocta punctata | reverse complement strand
ATAGCACATGGTGCAGGAGACCGTTTCCTCTGGACCAGGGCCAAACATGACGATGTGTTCAAGACCAGTGCAGCTGCCCTCATCCTGATGGAGCAGCCTGGCCACTGCGAGGTAAGTCACACTTCCAAACCAGGGTTCCATTTAAGTGGGAGGTGGTGAGACAGAGGGAAGGGGGACCGTGCTAGTCAGGTTTCCATTGCTGGGACAAACTATTTGACACACACGATTTAAAGGAGAAAATGTTTATTTTGGCTCATAGTTCAGAAATTTCAGTGCATGATTGGCTGGCTGCAAGACAGAGCATCCTGGCAGAAGGGCATGGTGGAGGAAGCCTGCTCACCTCACGGCAGCCAGGAAGCTGAGTGCAGGCCAAGAGCCAGAGCGGAAGTGGCAGGGAGCAGCTAAGTCCCCGAGGCCACGCCCCCGTGCTCCACTCCACTCAAGGAGTCCCCACTGCCTAAGTCTCCACAGCTCCCAATTCCATCAAATTAAGACGTCGTGATTAATTCACTGATGAACTTAGAGGCCTCACGGTCAGATCATCTCGGGAAGTGCCCACAGACACACCTGGAAGGGTGCTTTACTAATTTCCTAGACATCCCTCAATCTGACTAAACTGACAATCCAGCTTAACCATCACAGGGACAACTGGCGTAGATTTCTGAGTTAGCCTTTTATCACCATAGAATTCTAGCAGCTGCTTTGCATAAATCTGTTTGGAGTAAATTTTACACATATTTTAAGAACCAAAACGTCTACCTTTGGTCCAAGCAGAGTATTTTACCCTTTCAGTATTTATTGGGGACTCATCATCCAACGAGCACTGCACGAAGTGAGAGGGTGGCAGCAGGAGAGAGCAACCCTCTCCTCCTTGAGGGAGGCTTGAGACAGTGAAACGGTGGTCATATAAATAACTGAGATAGCTCTGAGGGTCGCAAGACCTACCCAAAGCCAGCCCAGGCGGAGGCGGTGAAGCGTGTCCCTTTGGAGGGGGTGGTAGGATAGACCTCTCTGGGGAGGCGATGTGTGCACAAGGTTAAGGGTGCCAGTGTGGGGAGGTGCGTGGATGGAGAGTGGGTCACGGCATCATTAGGATGAGGCCCTGGGTGCTCACGGCTGTTTCCAGCCCATTTTGAGACACAAGTGTGATGTTTTGTCATTAAGGAATTTTATGTGCTGTTACTTAGAGATCTCCAGCCTTACATATCAGATTCTTCCCTTTTCAAAGTTGGGGTGCATGTTTTCCTGCAAGGAGATGAGACTGGGGGTTGGAAGTAGCAAGTGAGTGGATGAGGGTAAAACTCAGGTGTCAGAATAGGAACGCAAGGTGCTATGCAGAGCCTGCGGAGCCCAGAGTGGGAGCTGGGACACCCAGCCCTCCATGAAGAATGGCGGGAGAAACCCGCTGGGGAAACCAGCGAGTATTTCTTCACTTTCTCCTGAAACTGGTAAACCCACCCACCTGGCTCGCGTAGCTGCGTCTGGGACATTGCTGACTCCCTCCCGTCCACGTGCTCCTCACACATAGCCCGCAGTGCTCCAGAGACAAAGTGCGCGCCTGGGAATAACTGAGATCAGCTGCCAGAAATAGGGGCCCTGGGAGTGGAGTCAAGAATTAGCTCTTCTCCTTTTTCCAAGAAAAGATAAATAAAGGGGGAAAATATTGTGACCCTGTCCCCTATGGTTGAAGAGCCCCAAAGAAAGTAGAAAGTCACCATTAATCGGACTTCAGGATCCCACTAAGTTCCTAGAGCAAAGTAAGAATGCTTTTGTGTTTTCTCATGATTTAGTACCTGATTCGCTGGTGCCTGCTTTAGTTTTATAGATCATTAGCAAACGGGATCCTTGGAGATTGTGCTAACTGGCCAATGAGGACATCCTCGACTATGTTCTTCAGGGGTTTATGATTTCACGATGTACAGTTGGATGCCTGAAGGACCACTGAGAATCCCACTGCATGCAGTGAGTCTGTGGTTACTCAATATTTCTTCCTTGGTTTTGCCTTGTCTTCTCAATTACTGAGTGGCCTTTGGTGGTAGAATCCAGAATGATAAAAGTTTTCTGATGCCTCTTGTGATTGAAATGACTTGGCCTCCCAAAGTTTGAGAAACTTTCCATCTAGTTAATTTTGTGCTAAAATTGTGTCAGTTTTAAGTGGAAGAGGTTTTTAGTACCAGATCACAAACAGACTGGCCTTAAAAAGCTACCACTCGAAGAAACAGAAGGTCCTTAAGAAGAACGGTAAAAGTTGAGGAAGCAGTCAGACTGCTGGTGTGCAGTGTGCAGAAAAAATGCAAGCTTTCTCACCTTCTCTGAGAAGAGAGTCATTGTCATTAGACTACCTAAAATGTAATTCCCGCCTCTAAAATCAAGAGTTGAATGCAGAAATGACTGAATTCTACAAAAGAGAGGAGGACTTTCTTTAATTAGTAACTGGAAATCTAAAAATCAGCAGGTAATGCAGATTACATCTAGAGTCACAGGACATGATAACACAGCATTAAACCTTTACCCATAAAATTATAGCTCATTGTACAACCAATTGAGAAATTACCCCATATGGAATTCTTTAATTGCTTGCATCCACAACTATAAACTTGCATCCACTACCTTCCTATAGAGGTTCAGATATTCTTATAATAGTTTCAGCAATAAATTCAAGTTGTAATAGTAGCTTATCATTTGCCTTAAGGCTTTTGTTTTATTAAATAGTAGGAGAAGCAATCTGAGTTCCTAGGGTGCGATCCCTAAGCTCCTGTGCCAATCTCGGTGAAACCAGTTCCCACAGAAACCTCATGGATGTGAAAAAAACTCAGAGTATAAAAAATGGTTTGTTTTGCACCTGGATAACTCAAGCAAAAGTCTGACTAATGAGTCACTTCTTTGCAAAGAGATGTTGGACAGACAGATTTCACTCACCCATACTTTTGATCCTGGTGGGGGCTTTTCCCCTGATAATTCAGTGCATCTTCTGAAGCCAAATCTTCATCCTAAGAGTTTAAAAACCATCCATGTTTTGAGAATGGGTTTCTAGTAATTCCCTTGATAAAAGCAAATCTAAGGGACTTCCTTGTTTCAACAACTTGATAACGTGCAACAGTGTTGTCATACTGGGTTTTTCTAGCCCACTTGACTTTTCCTAAAATGATATTTTTGGGTCTCCTCCTGATGCTTGACACTCTCCTCCTCCTCATTTGTTGTTTGCTTGTTTTTCAGTGCTAGGGATTGAACCCAGAGACTTCGCACTGAGCTATGTCCCCAGCCCTTGCTTTACATTTTATTTCAAAGCTGGGTCTCAGTAAGTCACTAAGTTGTCCAGGCTGGGCTTGAACCAATGATCCTCCTGAGATGCCTTTGGCAGTTTGATAAGTTCTTGCTATGGTTCCTACCTAGACATCTCCCCAAAGCCTCCTGAGCTCATAGGTGGGGTGCTGGGGAAACGGCTGGATCATGGGTGTGGATTAGTGCCCTGATGGGTTTATAACTCGGGGTGATGGCAGGAGGGGAGGCTCGGCGGGAAGAGGTGGGTCACTCTGGGTGTGGCCTGGGAGGGGATCGGTCCCTCCTTGTCCCTTGATCTCTGTTTCTCCCACCACGTCACGAGCTGTCCCTCCTCTGTGATGCCCCTCGGTCATGCTTCCCTGACTTGGAGCCAGACTGTCGACCAAACTGCAAGCCAAAATAAACCTTTCCTTTGACATGGAGATACTGGGTATTTCATCCCAGTAATGAGAAAGTGACTAACGTAGTGCTGAAAAGACATTTAAAAGCACTGGGTCCCTTCCTGTTTAAAATCCCGGCAAATAAAAATAGAGTGATACTTTTAAAAACATCACTTAGGGGGTCAGAGAGGTTCCAACCAGAGGACAACTAGCCTGCCTTTCTGGTGAGTGGTGCACATGGCGGAGACTCCAGGAAGAGAAAGAACTGTGCCTCCCATACACCTACCTACTACCTACCAGTGCGAGGGCTAAGAATCAAGGACCCCACCCCCACCCCTCAATTCCCACCCTTGGCCAAGCAACCTGCTGGTTCAGAGCACAGGCTAAGTTGATAGCAACTAAGGTACATAAAGAAACTAAATGCTTGTATTGTTTGGTTGATTTTGCAGGCCTGGGACCGGCAGTCTGAGCATCTCTTGATAAGACAACAGTATGCAATGTAGCAAATATGGGGGATTCTCTTCTGTCTTGCCTTTGAGGCCCAATGTTGTTCTCATTGTTTTGCTTTATTCTGATTAATTTTTTTTGCTTTATTTCATATTCTGTTTTGATTGGTTTTATTCTGTTTTGTTTTTCGTTTGATTTTACTGTACCTGATGGAATGGTCAACTATTGTGAAGATAACAAGATATACTATAGTATCTATTGTTTTCCTAGTATCTTGCTTTGAAGTTCTGTACCAGTTTTACTGCTTTGATTGACTTTGTTCTGTTATGTTTTGTTGGAATTTACTATCTTTAAAATAAAATTAAAAAAATAAAAAAACAAAAAAACATCACTTAGTGTGTCTGCCTATGTTTGTATGGATCCAACAGCCAGCAATATTCTTAATATTCTTGAAATCAGGGGTAAAAACCAGTGATTATTTTCACCACTATTATTTTGGTTCTGAAAGTGCTGGTTAGTACAATCAGATAAAAATAATTTGCAATTAAAAATGAGAAAATAGAAATCATGTCAGTATGTACAAATAACACAACTGTATAGCTCAGGAACTCCCCTGCCCAATTCACTCAGTATACTACAATGACAGCATTTACACTGGGCACTTTCTAAGTCTTTTAATAATTACATACTATATAAGAATAAGGAAAGGTAGCACATATTGATATTCCTTCTCTAACTAATCCTACCAAAAACATTTTATACTGAAGGTTTATTTATGTACCCACCTGTCAAAATGCCTTGATAGTCATCACGATTGTAAGAGGCTTTAATACTACAAATGTTATCCTATAGATTAATAATATTAGCACATATATATTCTATAATCTAGTATATATAATTAGACATGTTATATATTATATCCAGTTTATACTATACTATATATTTACTTTATTATAATGACACATTAACATTATATTACCATATATAGTGCATATTTAAGTACTATAATCACACACATGGTAATAGCAAAGTACACATGACATGTTATTACACTTTTTTTTTTTGTGGCACCAGTGATCGAACTAACAACCTCGTACCTGCCAGACAGGTGCTTAAACCACTGAGCCAAACACCAAGCCCTAGTTTTTTGAGGCAGGGTTGCACTATGTAGTTCAGGCCAGCCTTGCACTCGTGTTGTAGCCCAAACCGGCCTTGAACTAACAATGCTCCTCCTATGTCAGCCTCTTGAGTGCTGGGATTAAAGGTGTGCGCCACCACGCCCAGCTGTTATTACACTTATTTACCTATAATTTATTTTATTTTAAAGAGAATAAAACCTAACAAAATGAAACAGAATAAAGTCAATCAACGCAGTGAAAGTGATACAGGACTTCAAAACAGGATAATAGGAAATCAACAATAGCTACCAAAATGCTTCTTGTTATCTTCAAAATTGTTGTCCATAACATCAGACACAGTAAAATAAAACAAAACAGAACAGAATAGAACCAATCTAAACAGAACATTAAACAAAACAAAACAGTGAGAACAATATTGGATTTGAAAAACAAGACAGAAGCCGGGTGTGGTGGCGCACGCCTGTAATCCCAGCACTCGGGAGGCTGAGGTAGGCGGAGCGTTGTGAGTTCGAGGCCGGCTTGGGCTTCAACACGAGCACAAGGCCAGCCTGAGCTACATAGTGCGACCCTGCCTCAAAAAAACCAGGGCTGGGAGTTTGGCTCAGTGCCTTAAGCGCCTGCCCTGGCAGGCGCTAGGTTGTGAGTTCAATCCCCGGTGCCGCAAAAAAAAAAAAAAAAAAAAAAAAAAAAGACAGAAAGAAATCCCCCATATTTGTGATGCTGCATATTATTATCCTCTTAATAGATGCTCAAATCACCAGCCTTAGGCCTGCAAAGTCAATCAAAAAATACAAGCATTAAGTTGTTTTTGTACCTCAGTTGCTATCAACTCAGCTTGCCCTCCAAATCAGCCGGTCGCATACAGGGTGGGAGGCCTTAGGCCTGCAAAGTCAATCAAAAAATACAAGCATTAAGTTGTTTTTGTACCTCAGTTGCTATCAACTCAGCTTGCCCTCCAAATCAGCCGGTCGCATACAGGGTGGGAGGGTGGTTCTAGTCTCTCAACCTGCATGCTGGTTGGCTCATGGCAAGGGGAAATTGGCTTGTTTCTTCTCCTGGGCCCCACATGGTTTGTGTGGCTCACAGGAAGGGTGAATTGACTTGTTTCTCCTCCTGGGCCCTGCATGATTTGTGTAGTTCCCACTTATTTATTTTTAAATTGAGACAAAATAATGATACTTATTCACATGGTATCATGTAATGTTTCAGTACAAGTCCATATTGGGTAATGATCAATCAGGCCAATTAGCATCTCCAGCACTCCACATTTATCACGTCTTTGCGGTCAGAGTATCCAAAAGTTATCTCTTTCAGCCAGTTGGAAACATACCCAATAACTATGTGTAATAGAAACATCAGAGCTTACCGCTCATGTCTAACGTCACGCTACAGATCACCCTCTCCTTGGCCCTGCCCCCCGCCCCAGTCTCGGGTAACCACTCTCCTGCTCTCTGTGACATCAACTTCTGTGCATTCCACGTAAAGGGCAGGTTGTGCAGTATGTCTTTCAGTGCCTGTTAATTTCACTTGGCACAACGTCCTCTGGTTTGACCCTGTTGTGATAAATGACAGGACTGCATCCTTTTTACAGTGGAATAGTGTTTCCCTTACACACAACTCAGGTTTTTAACCCATCTATCCACTACTGGACAACTTAAACAGATTACAAACCATGAGTATCGTTAATAGTAACGATTCTACCTGGAAGGAGGTTCTATGTCACTGTGGTTTGGATTTGCATTTTCCTGATGACTAGTGGTTTGACCATTTTTAAACGTACCTACTGGCCATTTGTATGTCTTCTTTTAAGAAATCTCTTAAGGTCTAGTGCTCATTTTAAAACTGGATTATTGGTTAGTTGCTATTGAATTGCTGGAGTTCCTTATGTATTCTAGATATTAATACTTTATCAGTTATTGTTTGCAAATATTTCCACCCATTCTACATTTGTCTATTTTTCCTTTTGCTACCTGTGCTTTTGAATTCTTGTCTTAAAAATATTCTTTTTTTTTTTTTTTTTTTTTTTTTTTCAGCACCAGGGATTGAACTCACAACCTCACGCCTGCCAAGGCAGGCGCTTAAGGCACTGAGCCAAACTCCTGGCCCTGGCTTTTTGAGGCAGGGTCGCGCTATGTAGCTCAGGCTGGCCTTGCGCTCGCGTTGTATCCCAAGCCGGCCTCGAACTCACAACGCTCCGCCTACCTCAGCCTCCCGAGTGCTGGGATTAAAGGCGTGCGCCACCACGCCCGGCTCCTTAAAAATATTCTTGCTTAGTCCAATGTCATGCAGAATTTCCCCATGTTTTTTAATGGTAGTTTCACAGTTTTGGGTGTAAGATATTCAGCCCATTTTGATTTAATTTTTAAATATGGTGAGACAGGGGACCTAGTCTTTTTGCATGTGGATATCCGATTTTCCAAGCATCATGGTTGAACAATCTCCATTGTATCTTCATCAAAAAAGTTGGCTGAACAGAATGAAGAGACAATCTCGGTATGAAGATTCCTCAGAAAACAAAGTACACCCATGTTTATAGCAGCACAATTTGAAATAGCTAAATCTTGGAAACAACCCAAATGCCCATCAACTGTGAATGAATAAAAAAGAAGTTGTATTTTTATACAATGAAGTACTACTCAACTATAAAGAAGGATAAACTCGAGGTTTTTATAGGTAAATGGACGCAACTTGAGACCATACTCATAAGTGGAATACATCAGACTTGTATGTGTAAATATCATATTCTCTCCCTAGGATAAAAAACTGAAAGAGTAAATAAGATCCAAAAGGTAAAATAGATATTGTGAAAGTGAAAGAGAAATATACTACTGAAAAGGAAAGAACAACTGGGATAGGGAAAAGAGAAAAGAAAGGAAAGGATTTTATATATATATACATATATACATATGTGTATATATATACACATACACACACGATAACTGTATTACTATTCTGTTAGTTCATCAAAAAGAACAGTTTGTGCTTTCATTGTTTGATCATTTTTTTCATGCCTATATCTTGTAATCTGAACAACTACTTTGAAGATAACAATACACAATATATTAACCATTGTTAATCTCCTTTTACTTTGCTTTGAAATTTTATATTATTGTTTTTATTCTTTTATCATTTAAAAAAAGTCAAAGGGTGAAAAGAAAAAAAACAAACTAAAAATTGAAACTTCACTAGACCCAACTATTTCCCTCCTAGGAATCTTCCTAAAAGAGTTAAAGACAAGATACATGAACACTTGTATTTATAGCAGCATAACTCACAACAGATAAATCTTGGAAACAGCCTATATGTCTATTAACAAATGAACAGATAAAGAAAACTGCAGTATTTATATACAATGAAGTACTGCTGTGCTATAAAGAAAGATAAATTTCACTTTTAGGAAAATGGATGTACCTTGAAACCATAATATTAAGTGAAATAAATCAGATACACAAGCTAAAATACTGCATGGTTTCTCTTATGTGAGAAACCTGAAGTATAAATACAGAGAAAAATAAAAGATAACAGAAAACAGGGAGATAGGGCTTTTGCAAAAGGGAAGGGGACCGAAAGATGAAAGGAGAGGGGAAGAAAAGAGAAGGAACATAGAAGGAATTAAGATGCATTACATAGGGCCGACGATTTAGCTCAGCAGTTCAAATGTCTGCCTGGTAAGCATGAGGTCGTGAGTTCGATCCCTGGCACCAAAAAAAAAAAAAAAAAAAAAAAAAAAAAAGATGCAGTATGTACATGTACCAACTCCCCACAAAGAATGTAATCATTCTGTGTTGCTACATGTACCAATAAAAACACAAAACAAACAACAAAAAACCTTCCAGCTCTGGATGTGTGAATTTACACACATTAATACAAATAGACAGTGATTAAGCCAGGCGTGGTGACGCACGCCTTTAATCCCAGCACTTGGGAGGCTGAGGCAGGAGGAGCATTGTGAGTTTGAGCGCAAGGCTGGCCTGAACTGCATAGTGCAACCATACCTCAAAAAACCAGGGCTGGGAGTTTGGCTCAGCAGCTTAAGTGCCTGTCTGGCAAGTGCGAGGCTGTGAGTTCGATCCCCGGTGCTGAAAAAAAAAAAAAAACCAAAAAAAAAAAACCACCAAAAAACAAATATACAGTGATTAAAACATGCAGTGAATATTTACATTTAGGGAAGTTTTATTACAGTAACAGACCAACCGTCATTAATCCCCCGCAGAATATTATCCTATGATTCTCACCACTTTCTGAAGAAATTCTGAAAGTCCTCTTTAGTGAGGGTCTTCATGAGGTATGATCAAAAGAACTGAATGACACTGTCAAGTGCCATCCAATGGAAAAGCAGGATGACAGGTCTTCATCCAATGGAAAAGCAGGATGACAGGTCTTCATCCAGTGGAAAAGCAGGATGACAGGTCTTCATCCAATGGAAACGCAGGATGACAGGTCTTCATCCAATGGAAAAGCAGGATGACAGGTCTTCATTCACTTTATTCATCATATCTGGCATCATGTGACTTCTGGCTCTTCTACAAACTCTAAATGACCATAAGAGGTAATGTTTTTAAACAATTCAGAACACTGAGGCAGCCACAGCAGTCATAAAAGAGGACTTTCAGAACTGCTGCAGAAAGTGGCAAGAACAATGAGATGAGTGTATTTGAAGTGAGGGGGAAGATTTTATGGGGGATTAATGGCAGTGTGTCTTTACTGAAATACATTTTAAAATATTTAAATATTCACTGTATTCTTCTATCATATCTCATAGTTCAGAGCTCTGTATTTTGTTCTATTGGTGCATGTGTCTACTTTTTTTTTGGTACCAAGAATTGAACTCATGACTTTGCGCTTGCCAGGCAGGTGCTTATGCTGCTGAGCTACACCCCCAGCCCCCATGTGCCTACTTTTATGGCAGTATCCTGCTGTTTTGGTTAGTTTTAACTTTGAGGTGTATTTTGTGATGTCTCCAACTTTGCTTTATTTGCTCAAGACTGTTACGGTTATTTAGGATCTTCTGTGGTTCCTATGAATTTTAAGGTTGCTATTTCTAGTTCCATGAAGAATGTCCTTGATACTTAATCTACAGCTTTCTTTAGGGAGTATGGACATTTAGACAATATTAAAGCTTCCAATCTATGAACATAAGATATGTTGCCTTTTATCATGTCCTATTTAACTTCTTTCATCAGCGTTTTATAGTTTTCAATGAAGAGATCATTTGACTTCTTAGTTAAAATTTTCATAGGTTTTTTTTTTGTAGCTATTATACATGGGATTCTTTCTTGATTTCTTTTTTTAGATGGCTACCATTAGCATATAGAAATGCTATTGTCCTTTGTTTGATTTTGTATCCTTTGACTTTACTAAATTTGTGTTTCAATTGCAACAGTTTTCTGGTGGAGTCTTCAGGGTTTTCTATTTGCAAGATGGTACTGCCTGCAAGCAGGGATAATTTATTTCCTCCTTTATAATCTGGGTGCCTCTTACATGCACATTTCTCTCGTCTACTTGCTCTGGTTAGGACTCTTACTGTGTGGAAGGGAAGTAGTGAACATGAGCATACTTGTCTTATTCCTGATCTCAGAGGGACAGTTAAGCACTTTATGGATTTTGGTCTTTTTTTTTTTTTTTTGGTAGTAGATTTTTTTTTGCGAACTCACAACCTTGCACTTACAAGGCAAACTCTTGAGCCACTGAGTTAAACCCCTGGCCCCAGTACCTTGTTTTTGTACTTATTTTTATTTTTACATTACGTGAAATAAATTTTCATTTTATTTACTTTTTGTTTTGAAGTACCTCAGATTGAATCCAGGGCATTTGAACTAAGCTACATCACCAGTGTCTTATTAAATTTTTTATTCTGAGACAGGGTCTAAATTGCTAAATTGCCCAGGTTGGGTTTGAATTAGCAATCTTTCCACCTCTACTTTCCAGAATGCTGGGATTACAGGCATGTGCCATTGTGCTTGGTTAAATTTTTCAAAAAAAAAAAAAATCTGAAAATTTATAAAATTTATAATTTGAAAATTTCATATAGCTGGGTGTGGTGGCACACACCTGTAGTCCCACCACTTGGAAAGCTGAGCCAGGAGGATATTTTATATTTCAAATGTAAATATTACATTTAAAATTCTTATTAGATATTATGTCATATTTTATATTATTATGTATTTATATTTATACAGCGTATTTCCTACCCTTTTATAATCACACATGTATAAATTGGTGTGTCCACATACGTCTTAGTTACTTTTCTCATTGCAAAGACAGAATGCCCCAAGTTAAAGGAGGAAAGGCTTACTTAGCTTACAGTGTGTAGAGGCTTTGGTCCATGGTTGGTTGGCTCCAAGGCAGGGTGGCGTGACAGAGGAGGACCAGTTCATGGCAAAGCAGGGTAGGCCAAAGGCAGCAATCAGCAAGCGACAAGCGATGACCCCCTTTCTGTCCCTTATATCCTATCCAGGCTACCCACCCTTAGGCAGGTAGCACTCACACCCTTAATCCTAGCATCGCATCCTTGACCCCAGCATCACACACCGGAGATCCAGCCACCTCCAAAAAGCCCCACCTATGACTGTGTGAGGCTTTGGGGGGACATCTAGACACAAGCTGTAACAACACACCACACACTAAACTCTATAGTTTATATTATACTTTATATAGTTTATATATATACTTCACTACACTGTATTTAAAAGCCCTCCTACAAACGCTGGAAGCCAGGCAGGGTGGCACCCCTTGCGAGGTGGTGGTGATGGTCCACCAGCAGAGGAAGGACAGAGTTCACTGGGAGGGCGCTGGTATTGTCTGTCCCCGGAGGCACCTGTGACCGATGTAACTGACATCGAGGACACCAGTGAGTCAAATGACTGAGAGGAAGTCAAGGCCAAGCGCTGGGGTGTTCTGGTATTTAGAGGCTTGATAGAGGACATTCAGATAGCCGGACCAGAGAAGCCAGTGCAGGCGGGGCTCAAGAAAGACGAGATTTTGTACCAAAAATACGCAGTGGAAGCAGAGACACAGGAAACAAGACTGGTGAACACTGATACTGGTTGAAGCCGAGGGACAGCGGTTCATTCTACACTCCCCTCTACTCTTGAGTATACTCCTGCATTTCCACATACAAACGCACTGACAAGGGATAAATCCGTTCACTTTCCTGACCCAGCAGTCATCTGCGACTTTAACCAGAGCAGTGGAAAAGCCAAAGCCAGACTGGAGAGAAATGGAGTCGGGGGAGCTGAGGAGACAGACCGTGGGAGGGAAGGAGGGAGACGTTTGTCACGCTGTCACCCACGGTGGCGGCCTGGCGCTCAGCTCCTTGTGCTCCTCCAGAGCCTTGCGGCTCAGCAGTGAGAGGCGGAGTCTGCTCCCGGGCCCTGCACTGGGTGTTCCTTGGCCTCAGTGACCAACAAAGAAGAAGGTCGGATCTGAGGCCGCAGGATGAAGACGCTGGGCCGTGAAAAGATGCAGCTGCCCTGACACCCATCATCCCCTTCTCTCCCTCTCCGCCACGGTGAAACACAGAACTGAAGCCGACCACCACAGCCACCTCAAAGGGCGCGGTCCAGTCCTGCTAAGCTCGGTCCCAGAGCTGCCCAACCCACCGGCAGAAGTCTTTTTACCATGCGAATGCAAACTCTGTCCCCATTAAACAACGGCTCTCCAGCCTCCGGTGATGCCTCTGTATTTTCTCCCTATGGTTGACTGTCTCTGCTTCCTTCTATCCTTTGTCCTTGGGTATCCGCTACCATGCTGTAAAGCAGCCCCAAAACAGTCCACGAAGACAGCGCCAGACAATGGGGCTGACAATGGCCCCCCCGCCACCGTTTGTGGGAGCAAAGGAGCCTCAAGTGACCCAGGCTGGCTTCTAACCCGAGTAGCAGGGCTCAGACGCTGCCCACAGTGCCCTGTGTGATGCCTGAGCCGCAGAGGCCATCGGAGGCCACGGAGAGAAGGAAGGCCACCACCTCGGGGCGCGGTCTAAGGGCGCGTGCGAACTCCGAGGGTGCAGAGGAGGGGCCGCCCCTTCGGGGTCCCGTGGAGGAAAGCAGGCCCGGACACTGGCCAGGACGCGCCTTAGTGGTGTCCATGTCACGGCCTCCATTTTCCTCCTGCAGCAGATGCGGGGAGTGGGGAGCGAAGGCAGGGTTCGGGGAGAGGTGAAGAAGTCTGAAACATCTGTACAGAAAAAGGGGCCGAGGGGAGCTGGCTGGGCTGGCCCTGGGCTCAGCTCTGCAGGGCTTCCCCTCCCCAGGGCACGTGTGATGCGCAGTTAGGGCCACTTGGACAGGTCCCGCAACAATGGGATCAAACAGCACCGGGCCCTGGGCCGAAGGCGTCATGGAGAGAATGAGTGGCGTGGCTGACCACACTCGTGCCGTGCCGTCCCGTGGAAGGAGAGAAATCACCGTGGCGGGGTGGGGGTGCGAAGTATAAACGCTGACTCAACACTTGCACGTCTGGGGCTTCCTTCACCTGAGGACCCGCACTGTGCTACGGGCCAGACTGGCAGGGATCTTTATCACGGAATCATACAGAACGCTGAAATCTCTCAAAGGTGGCAAATACTCCCTTTTTTGGTTTTGGCTTTGGTTTTGGTTTTTTAAAAACAAGGTATTGATACATAGTCCAGGCTGGCCCCAAACTCGCTGCGATCCTCCTGCCTCGCAAATACCCGCTGACAGCATGCGGGTTAAAGTGTGGTAGTTCCATTCAGCAGACTCCTGTGCGGCCCTGCACTGCCTTTGGGGACACAGCCACGGCAACCGAAGGGCACTGGCAGCCATCTCTTCTGGTACGAGGGAAAAACCTTCTTATTTAATTTTTTTTGTTTTATGAAAAAAATAAACCTTAGCCGGGCGTGGTGGCGCACGCCTTTAATCCCAGCACTCGGGAGGCTGAGGTAGGCGGAGCGTTGTGGGTTCGAGGCCGCCTTGGGCTACAACGCGAGCGCAAGGCCGGCCTGAGCTGCATAGTGCGACCCTGCCTCAAAAAACCAGGGCCGGGAGTTTGGCTCAGTGCCTTAAGCGCCTGCCCTAGCAGGCGCGAGGTTGTGAGTTCAATCCCCGGTGCTGCAAAAAAAAAAAAATAAATAAAAAAAAAATAAACCTTTATCATCAAATAATGAGAATAACAACCATCATTACATGGTGTATTGTTATCTTCAAAGTAGTTAGGGTCTAAAACATAAACCAAAAAAGATTATCAAACAAACAAACAACATAAATCTTTTTAAATGAACTAAGATAAACTAGTAATATAAATGAAACCCATTAGCATATATATTGAAATTTTTTAAAACAATGGAATTTGTAATTTGGGGAAGCATTTCAACTTATTTCCTATTTATCTGCTATTTTGTTCTTTATTGGTGATTTTCACATAAGAAGAAACATGCAATATCTGAGTTTGTGTGTGTTGTCTGATTTCACCTAACATTATGTTCCTCAATGGCATCCACTTATCTACAAATGCTTCCAGTTTGTCTTTATGGCACAGTAGTACTCCATTGGGCATTAATGCCACATTTTCCTTATCCATTCATTTGCAGTGGGACATATGTTTGCAAGCTATGATAAACTGTGCTGCTATAAACATGGGTAAACACGCATCCCTGTAATACGATGATTTTAACTCTTTTGAAAAGACACCTAGAAGGGGAATAACTGGGTCAAAGGAAATTTCTATTTTTAGGGGTTTTTTTAGGAATTTCCACGTTGACATCTGTGGTGGTTGTATAAGTTTACATTCCCACCAACGATGTAGTAGAGTTTCTCGGGACAGCCTTCTGGCAAAGGCAGGCGGGGAGGGAGAGAGGCGAGGAGAATCCTGAAGACTCTGATCTCTGGTTTCAGTTCTGTGTAAGGCGAGCTCCTGGGCCTCCAGTTGTGTGACAGGCTATCCTCCCTTTTGACTAAGCCACTTTGAATAAGGTTTCCGAAGTTTGCAATTCAAAGAATCCTGCTGCGGTCTGAGTGTCTGTGTCCTGCCCAGTCACGAACTGGTCTGTGGACAGCCTAACCCGAGGCGAGGGCATTAGGAAGTGAGTGGGTTTGCACCCCTGTGAAGGCGACCCCTTCCGCCACAGGCAGATGCAGAGTGGGAGGGGCCGCCTGGCAGGAAGTGGGGCTCCCTCGGACCTCAGAGCTATGAGAAACCTATTTCTGTTGTTCGCGGTCCCCCAGCCTGTGGTGCTGCGCTACGGTAGGCTGCAGAAGCCTCGCAGACCCTCTGTGACCACAGGACTGGAGCATTAGAACAGCACAAGGGTCCCTTGAGGGACCGGCTGGCTGGGGGGAAGCTGGCTGGCAATACTGCGCGTGCGCGGCTAACCAGCTGGTGCTAAGCCACGGCTGCGTGCACTGTGAGCTTGACCACTGGACCACTGGAGTTGGACTTTAAGGTGAATTGGTGGACAAAGATCAGTTCGTAGCAGTGTTAGTGGCATCACAGCGTTTCCCACTTGTTCTCTGAAGGATTTCTCCTTCTGTGTTTGTGGCAGTCCTGATGGGCCTCCAAAGCCACAGTGTCACTCCCAGTGAGAGGCCAGTGTGGTGGCCTCCCTCCCCCGGACGACTGTGCTTATCTCTAGAGGATGAGCACTCTTTTCCCCATCGCCATGCACAGCATACCTGGAGGTGTCCACATGTCCCTTCATGTCAGCTAACCGGTCCCGGGCCGATTTTTTCAAGTTTTAATTGTCTCCTTAGTACTTTTCTAGCACCAAAAAATTACAAAAGAATAGGAAGCAGGTAGATAGATCTTTTTCCAAAGGGAAGGGGATCAAGAGATGGAGGTGGAGGGAAAGGAGATGATCAAGGAGTTAACATGTGTCCATGCAGGGAATGTAAACATTGCATACTGCAAACGCAAACTAAAAAAAAAAAAATTCCTTGACAATGCTTCCAGGTCTCAGTTTGTAGGTCTCCCTCCACATCACTTGTTCTTCCATGGAGCTGTCTGTTTCTGCAGTCCTGACTTCCTGAGAGGTAGTTTGTAGCTTTGTCCTCTATGTGCCTTGAGAGCAGATAGTAGGACCCAGAGGCTTCACTGGATTTCAGTTAAAGTTTTTTGACCAGATAACTTCAAGGACGGTGCTCTGTGCTTGCACCTGGAAGAGTACCATGTCTTCTTTGTGCTGTCTTTCTCTCTCTGTCTCTTTTCCTCCCTCTCTCCCTCTCTTTGTTGTAAACAACCCACCAGTTTTAATGTCTACATTAATTACTTCATTAAGGGCTGAAAAATGGCCAAATCCAATTTTAACATTCCCTTTCCATGTCTTGGCTACAATGTTTCTTTAAAAAGATGCTTCTTCTCATGTATACTTAGTAACTTAAATGTAAAAGTAATATAGGAAGAACAAAAGAAATACTTGGGTCTCCCTCTGTAGGTATTAATTTTCTTTTTTGTTTGTTTGTTTGATTGGTACCGGGGATTGAACTCAAAACCTCGCACTTGCCTGGCAGGCGCCTGTGCTACTGAGCCAAACCCCCTGTAGGTATTAATTTTCAAAA